>JALIZH010016140.1:0-13717 GCA_030522465.1 Rhipicephalus appendiculatus
AAAATGAGCATAACAGCTGAAGCACTAGATTTGCACTTTTCTTTACCTGATGATGTAAACAACTTTTGTGACAGCGAGGAAAGATGATGACGAGGACGAACCATAGTGGATAATTGCTCGCTCAAATTGTATGAAAAACCCAATGACCATATGACTGCAAATCAACGCGTTGGCTCATCGGTCTGTTTTTGAAGGGTTACATTTGAAAATAAAAGGCAGCCACACACGTGCCCTGAAAGCCTTCCAAGGTGACTGAAAAAAACTTTTGTGTACCAGACGAAGTGCCGCTTTCACTTGTACTACATTTTCCCAGAGGACCATGAACCTTCAAACGTTGCTGGAGTTGTTTATTTGAACAAAATGACAAGAGTTGGAAGGTTGTTTTCTCTACATGCAATGTTCACATTCATGCCGTACCAGGCTTTCAAAAGTCCCCCCACTGGTGCGGTTTTGCGAAAGGCCCATAGAGAAGTATATAGCCACCCTAATAATTTTAATTTAGCGTTGTATAAGGAAACTTTTGATGTTGCATTCTGTTCTTTGCATAATAAACAGTGTTTTCAAAGAATCTTGCATCAGTATTTACAACAGATACTTTACGGGCGTTTAAGGGTTAACGTGCACTGGCATTGCACAGTACACGAGCCTCTGCCATTACGCCTCCACGGAAATGGGACCGCCAGGGGCCGGAATCGAACCCACCACGTTCAGGTTCAGCAGTTAAGCACCGAAAACCACTGATACGCCACAAGAAACATGTGCACTTTCATTCCCCCAATTGTTTTTTCGCTGAGGAACACTACCGTGCCCTCCATGGTCGTCGGCGTTGGCAGCACTTGTCATTGAAACAGTGTCCATTGCAGTGCTCATGGTGAACACTGGATGCCTTCCACATGTGCCACACTGGCTTTGTCGCAAGTAACATGCCACCCAGTTCGAGTTCCTTGTATTGGAGCAACCGTCAATAACTGCGCATAATTAGTGTAATTGCAATAATTTTTCAGCAGTTTGATCCGAGGTGGCCATTTCATGCACCGAATGCTCAATCGGACAGAAGTCCAAAATGTACCGCAACGCTCATGGCCACCAGCTAGGGGCAAAAGGAGAAAGCCGTGAAGGTCAAGACCCCAAAGAATACGCGATTACTTTGCTATCGGGGGCCCCACCAATACATTATTAGTATTCTAGGCAGCAGTATCGCTTCGCAACCATGCCGTTTCCATTGATAATATGATTCATGGCGTGCTAATCCATGGGTATACATTGCCTTGAAAATATCGATGCTTGCATACGATGCATGTATTGTGACGAGACCATTTGCACAAAAAATAAAGAAGTAGCGATACCAGAGGAACAAATTTGCGCAAAAGCACAGCATTGTATATGAACGTAATCATTAGAGGCCGGATTTTTAGGCACTAAAAAATCGCATTTTAGGCGCCAAAAACAGGCAGGCAAAACACAGTTTTAGGCCCCCAAAATTCTGAAATATAGGCACAATAAATATTTACAAAAACTCAAATTTTCGAAGAAAGACGTGTGTGAACTGTGTCTACGACAGGAAAGCAAAGAAATGTGATAGTTTATGATGGCACAAAGGCGTTAATGGAGGCGTTTAGCATAGCCATACTATTGTCCGTTTTCCCGCATGGTTTTCAGAACACGGACTCTCCTTTTATTGTCCAGTATGGTGAGTTAAGTGTCCGCCGTCGAATAAACACGCTCCTGGGTCTCTTTCTTTTCCGCATGGCTGAGAAGGGCAGCACAGGAGCAAATAGCCAGATCCGCTAAAAGGCAAGAAGGGTCTTTTAGCCTCGTATTTTCCGGGTCTAATCGCGCAGGGTCAATTTATCCTCTGTCTGTGAACAACTTAAAGGGCCCCTTAACAGGTTTGAGCATTTCGAGCTGGCAAGTGTAATGCATGCACTGGGCGCTAACGATCACGTCTGCCAAGATATGCAACGCTACGCGCCCCGGAAAGAGGTTAAATGTCAGGCTAAACGCCGCTTGCCCTTGATCTAACGGGCGCGCGCACCAGTATGCATGGAGGAAGTGACGTATAGCAAGGAATGGTCCTGCGTACGTCAGAGTAGTACGTAACACTGCGAGAATTATTCGAGGCGACATGTGTAATTTTTGCCATATGTTACTTGAATAGAAGAGTGAAGATTGTAGAAATATTAAAACATACAAATGGAATCTTTGTGCGTTTTTATTTATTTTTTTTACTTCGAATCGAGAGCGATGCGAGACTAAGCTTTCTCCATTTCGTATGCGTCCGTGTTCTCGCCGTTTTCGCGTCGTGCCGGCGCCAGCCCTGACAACGCTTGGCGTGTTTTTGATGCATTGTCCCGCACAGCAGTTAAAGCGGTGCGACGCGCTGTGTCGTCGTAAGGACACATAATCCATGGCAGCCTCTCCAAACGCATAGAGGGATCCATCCCACAGAAACAGGGAGTACACTAGAGAAAACGCCGAAGCGATACAACACCGCTTGTGTGCACGACCTGGCTTGGGCATGTCATGTGCACACAATGCAACCTTGCGTGCGCATGACGTGTTGATGCGTCTGCGTCGTGTGATCTTCCGGCTCCGAGTTGCTCTGATACCGAAGAAAGCAGGGAAGAAATTCGGCTAGCGAGTAGCAAAGGTTTCAAGCTCACCTACCATCATCATGCTTTCGTGGCTCGTAATGAACCGATTAAAAGGTTATTGCGGTACAAAGCTCTTCATTGGGTACGCAACAACTTCCAGTATCTAACTAAAATTTCTTATGTGGACCTGGTGAAGCGCCCTTTAAGAAGTAAATTACAAACGAAACAAAAGCCAAGTGCACATCTGATTTTTTTACCTGCACTCTACATTCCCCTGACGGCACTCCATGCATGGTTTCGCATTCGTTCTCCATCTTCCTGCTGCTGCACAGAGGCACCTCCTGTTTTCTGCCCCCCCCACCACAACCCAGGTCTTCAAGGAGGTGCTTCAATTTCTTGGGAACACTGGACTAGAAAACCGGCTGTAAAAGCCGTCCGCCACGTCCTCGGCCACGGGAGCCACTCTCCTCTTTTCTCCTCTCCTCTTGCCACCTTTATTTTCCTCTCCCCATTGCACTGTATACGCTGGGACGTGCTCCCATTTAGGGTTGCAGAAATAACGCCTTTTCCTCTCCTCCTCCTGCTCCAACCGCTCGCGCCATGTCAGTGCGGTGGGGTAAAGTGGCCGGCACGTCCCATTTCACTGCTGCTAGCGGTTTCTTACCGGAAGTTTGTTCAAACTAGAAAACTAGGTTGTGGCACCCCATAGAGTTCCGAAACGTAAATTTTGCCCGGTAACATGAATTACCGGTCTCAAACTGTACTTGAAAGCAAAATTTGAGTTGAAATAGTGCTCATATGGGCGCCGTTCTTGAAAATAGGCATTTATAGGCACTTATAGACATTTAGGCAAAACCCCCAAAAATAGGCATTTATAGGGCACTATAAAAACACTATAAAAGCCCTCTTTAACCCCTAATTCGTGCTCATATATCAAAGTGGCACGATAGGAACGCAAGGAACAAAATAGGCATTTGCCTAAAATCCGGTCTCTACACTCTTATTCAAGTCCCTGTATAACATCCGGCACATAAACGGCCAATATTTTTATTCCACCACTAGGTACTGCATATAAGCGGCCCTTCAATCGCCATTAAGCGTGACAAATTCTGCGGCGACGGGCTGGGCCCGCTATATGCGGCCGCGAGCGGACGCAACGCTTATATGAAGCTCGGTGTTTTTTGGCGCGAAAATTGCCTCGAGCGGACGCAACGCTTATATGGAGCCCGTTGTTTATGGCGGGAAATTGAGATCCGCGCCGCGGCGAGAAGCGAGAGAGAAACTCAACGTGCGAAGGAGGCTTCACCTTTGACCGCATCACGTTGCTGACTTCTCCCCACTACAGTTCTCTCTCCCATGCGCGTCGAGCTGTGTGTCTCTCTCGTGCGCCCGCTCTTGCGTAGTCTCTTCTTTGTGTTCGTTGATTCGCGGTCCCGGTCGTCTTGGCGCGCTTCAGCGTTTCGGCGGCGGGGATCAGGCCAGCCGACCAGCTGACCGCTTCAAAATGTACTCCTCGACCGACGTGAGGGGCGTACCGAGAGGCGCGTGCAGTTATGATGGCACGTGCGAGTGCGATGGCTACATCAGATTGCTCGCGGAGAGCCGCCAGCCAGGGGAACCACGGGTGTCATCAGTGCCATATCAAGTTGCCTGGTGCTCTTACTGCGGGCACAGCCCCGTGAACCACGCCCGACTGGGTGAGTTCATTTCGATTCTTCCAATCTTGTTTTGTGCTCTTAAACAAAGCACCGCAAAATGTCAGAAAGCGAAACAATGTTGTTCACTATTCTGTGGTTCGCGAATGATGAACGATATCAAGCAGCATCTACAATGCTACACCTGAAGCGGATCTATCTTTCAGATTTTGCTCAAAAACGGAATCAGTATTGTACGTGCATGACTATCTTAAAACGTTCTTAAACAATGTAACTTTATCTGCGATTTAGGTACTGCAACAGCTGTAGCTTAGATATTTGTTTTCGGTGCAGAGTTGCTAAATTACAATTAAGTCTATACCTAGCGCATTCCATTTAAGAGTTTTCTTTTGCACAACAATTTTGTCACAATTATGCAGCAATTTTCGGCGCAGCATATGAAAATTATATAAAAAAAGCTCTTCTATATCTGACCAGATGACGAATACATGTTCTTCAAGACCAAGTTGAAAAGAAATGTTCAAGGTAATTTTACACCCAATTAAATATGCTACATGCTGCAAACGCAAAATACTTTTGAATAGAAAAATGTTTTTCTGTAAAAGAGTCGTAATTGCAATGAAAGAAAGACCATATTCAATAAGCAGGTGGTGGCACCACTTTCACACGCTTGCACTGACTGCCAAAAGGATCCGCAAAGTTGTGATATTAGTTTATATACAGCAGCGCCATTCACTGCATGCATCTGTGCTCACAAAGTGGGCCCTTTGAGTCTGCTAAAGTACTCTGACATTGACCTTTAATGTAATTTGCATCATTCACTCAACGAAGGTTAGACGTCAAACTTCAATATTAGAACATCCATATAGACTTAAGTTTGTTTCCATGGTGCTGCAAAGAATAATAATACTAGCCGAATGTGTTTTTCAACTACGCAGGGCCAATCGGACAGTCATCATGGACAGTAGCAGTGTCAAACCAAGCGGGAGCTGCTGGTGAGTACAAGCACTGTCAGGTGCATGGTGGGTTAACATTTTGATGGCTCTTGGAAACTGTGACTTTTGCTGTAACTGATATGCCTATAAGGCTCTGCAGAGAATTTCTTACTTTAGCCTAATGCATTTTGTACTTGTGCAGGGCTGAACCGACCACCAGTGCCCGCAGCAACCCCGATAAACGAATCGATAAACGAATGGTATGAACCTTGTCCGGATGTAAACATGTTGCTCGCTCTCGCAACGTAAGACTGTAGGGTAAATGCGCTGCCCCTAGATCATTGCAAATAACTTTTAGTGCAGACCGGTGTTACCCCCTTGCTGGGGCTGCTCTGGGCCACCAATGTTCAGAGCAGCCCCAACTGATCAAAAAGAAGCCGCTGCACATGGTATAAATCTTTTCAGTATATAAATATTTTTCTGGATCTTGCCAGCTATGACTCGTGAGGTAAAGTGCTCATTTGTTGGGCATATATACAAAGAACTTTATTCGAGTCCTGAGGGACAAGACTAAAAGAGGCCATGAAACCTCCCCAGTCCAAGTCGGTGGCTTCACCCAAGTCGGCACCAAAAGATGGTGACTCTCGACAATGACACGAGCCCTCTGGACAGCCTGGAGTTGATGCGTGAGGTCCGGGATGCACAGTCGCTTCATGCCAGCTGGTCGTGTCGAGTGGAGCCCACGTTAAATGGGCACAGCTAGAGCATATGGTCGAAGGAGCAGGTTTCGTGCGCACATTTAGAACATGACTGTGGAAAAATCGGGATTGGACCAACTGAATGCTCTAGCAGTAAGATAAGTGCGTGTCTGCAAGAGTCTGAATTGGGCTCTGTTTAATTTGGGGTTTGGTGGAAGAAATTTCCTCCTACTCAGGCTATAGTGAGACGTGATTTCGTTAAATGTGGTTAAAGGGTCCTGTGAATGTGCCGGTCTGTTAGTCCCAGCGTGGTACGAGAGTTCTCACGCTAGGGAATAAGCCCACTCGTTGGAATTGCGTCCTGAAATACCTTCGACGTGAGCAGGGAACCACAAGATGTGGTGATCACTGAGCTTTTTATTTCTTCCTCCTTGCAGATATTTGTGAATGATGCTAGCAGCTTGGCCTGATATTAAAGCATTGGAGTAGGTTCTGACCACTGTACGCGAATCCAAGTAGACGGTGACGAGCTGTTTAGCTGTATGGAGGGCCAGAGCTATGGCGGTCTCCTCTGCTACATGTACGTTTTCTATGCACTGATGCTGCATTGATTAGTGTTCCTCGCACAACAACAACTGTTATAGTGAATCTTTCTTTTTTTCCTCGTGTTGGGATACATCAAGAAAGAGAACGTCAACCATGTGTGGGCTGACTGTCATGAGAATAGCCTTTGCAAGAGCGACTATCTGACCCTTGTTATAGATAGGGTAGATGTGTCTCGGAATCACTTCCACCATTATGCTGTCCTTTGCTCTGCACTTTTTTTAGAGTCTAAAATATGTTTTACATATGCAGGGCTGAGCCGGCCTTCAACCTCCAGCGCAACCTCACCAAATCAAGAAGGAAGAGCTGCACACCTCACTGCTGGTAAGTAAGCATCTCATAAAAATATAACATTTTGCTCACGTTTACAAATTATGACTCGTGCGGTAAATCTTTGCTCCTAGGGCATGGCAAGTAATATTGTTTTGTAGTTCAAAGAATTTTATACATGTGCGGGGCTGAGCCAACAATTATAACTGGCAACAAATCAATAAGATGAACCACCTCCACAGTTCACTGCTGCTTAGAATCACGTTGGGATATTCACACCTTGCAGGCACTTATGAAGCATGACTTCTAGGAAGAATGGCATAAGCGATAGATTCTGGCTTTTGTAAAGATCCATGTTGTGTGGTTATGCTAAAATGTTTACATTTGTTTGTACGCTTGTAAAAACTGCAAGACTGAAACCATACCAAGCTAGTGTCGTCCAAAACAGTGTTTACCAATGAAAAGCGAATATTTCAAGAAACTGCCCCTCTATATTGTAATTACGTTTTCATAGTTTTGAAGTAAGATCAGTTTGTGTGGAGTTAATCCATTAAAAAATATCAGGTTTTATTCATTACTGAGTGGCATAAATAGGTAGCTTCCTAATAACGGCTGCTTTGAATTGTCATTGCCACAATGGCATTGATAGTTAGGAAATATTGTACCAGCTACATGAATTGTTGCGTTTGCCGAAAAGGAGAGTGTGCCACCGCAGTTCTGCTATCGAATTCAAAAATTGTTAGACTGGTCAAATGATAAATGGAGGCAACTATGCACGCAGGCAACTTCAAAGCCACCCATTAGTATCAAAAGACTGATTATTATTGAACATAATTCATCAATTCTGTTTGCTTACTCAAAAAACTAATGCATTTATGCAGTAGCTGCAACTATCTTGTAGCAGCACGAGTGTAAGGCCTTCACATCCACCGTTCTTTATTCCTTGAAATTTCAATAGGCATTTATATTGATTATATGAGATTATTCTTATAGTTAACTGAATATTTAAAAATCACTCGTGGCACGTTGCACAATTCTACTTCTTAAGCTCATTACCCACGGAGGCGGACAAATTATTCGCTAATGCAAGGTATCTTATTAACAATCTTTTTCTAGTCAGCTTAGAAGTAATTCTTTCACCGCACATATTGAAATGCATTAGTGTTTATCTGTGACTTGGAAAAGCTGAACCACACAGTACAAACTCTCAAGATTGCCATTTCTGAGTTGCATGTTTCCAAAGTTGGCTACATAATAAGTCATTGGTGTCTTAGTAATTTTCCATTGTTCAATACACTATAAGTTAGGCTAAAATTTTTGTTGAAAAGCTATAACAGTGCATTGTTACTGCAACTGTAAAGCTCTCCAAGTACTCTAAAGGAATGTATCTTACATTACTTAGTTTCACTGTTTAAAACTTTTGTTCTATGCATTCTTCTATGGAAGATTTGTAACCTTAAACTTCAGAATGAGAGTAGGTGCACAAGTTTTAAACGATGTTGAATCATAAGTAGCTCAATCAAATGACATATTAGTTCTTAGTAAGGTGACTTTTATGCCTCCACAACTCTAACAAAATGCAGATGTAAATCAACCTGGAAGCACCACCCCTGTGGAGGAAGCTTGTACGTATGGAGCAGTGGCCACAAGCAGACAAAAGGTGCGGCATTCTCTGACTGGACAGCACGTGTGTTCCATTTGTGGCTTTTTTTTGCGCTGCGTTCAGTGTATTTGCCGGCCACGCAAAAACTCACCAGGGTGAAAATGCAATTTTTGAATGTACATTGTGCAACACTAAGTTCGCTTTCCTCACACACTACCGAGATCATCAAACAGTGTGCCAAAAGGAAGTGGGCAAGTCACAGCGACTTAAGCCGAGAAACCCTCTTCGATGATAATGAGGACATTATGCAGATCACTGGTGAAGATTGTACTGAAACTGAGCAAGGTGCTGTAGTGCATAAAATGTTGACAAGTCTTTGCAGGCGCCTTGAAGGCCATCACAGGTGCCCTAAGACGGTCATTGACAATGTGGTTGAGGAAGTCGACGGCATGTTTAATGCTGTTGGAGTTTCTATCAACATTGACAACATAAAAAATGACCGCCTTCGGAAAAAACTGTATCAGGCTGCAAACATTTTTGTGCCACCCACCGAAGTTATGCTTGCTGGAGGGGAAAAGGCCTACATCATAAAGCTTCTTGATCTTTTGCAAATCCTGCTGAGACATCCAGACATTGTCCCCCCATGTCAGAAAAATTAATAGAACACAAGATGATGGCATAATTAGTGACCTCACTGATGGGGCAAGGTTTTGTTCACACCCTGTGTTTCAAAAGCAAAAAGAAAATATCATCTTGCTCAGTGTGTACTATGATGACGTTGAACTTTCAAACCCACTTGGTATGAAGAGAGGTAAAAAGGGAAAGCTGAGCATGTTTTATGTGACTCTATTGAACCTCCCACCTCAGAAGCGCTCCAAGCTAAGCAATATTTTCTTGCTCGGCACTGGTCATACAGCAAGTTTAAAGCTACATAGTGAACGGCTAAAATTTTTTGATGATTTTTTGCGTGCATTGAGTTTACTTGCAAATGAAGGTGTGGTTTTCGAGACAGACAAAGGCTCTGAAAGATTTTTTGGTGCACTCATGACAGTCACAGGAGATGCACTGGCGACGCACTCATTGGCAGGATTTAAGCAGTCATTTAGCCCAGCGGTTTACCGTTCTTGTCGCACATGCCTTGTGCCTACAGCAGAGTATGCACTGTACTCCCGCCATGGCCAATGCAATCTTCGAACAGAGGGCAGCATCAGGATGCAGATGAACAAGCTTAATGACTGCGAAATCCCCAGAGAAAAACAGAAACTATCCAAAGAATCTGGGATCAACAGCGACTCGGTGCTGACATCCGTTCCTTTTTTCTCCTTGACAAAAGACATATTGCATGATCCGATGCATATTCTGCTAGAAGGTGTTGTGCCAAAAGAGATAGCTCTTTTTCTTCGTGTTGCTATCCGGGAAAAGAAATGGTTCACAAGGAAGCAAATTAACACTACTCTCGCTAATTTTCAGTTTCACCATGCAGTCTCCACAAGTGACAGGCCGCGGCAGATTGAAAAAGATTTAAATCTAGTTTCTTCTGCAAGTGCTTCCCTTGTCATGATTCTGCATTTCCCACTAATTGTAGAGGAATTTATTCCAGAGGACACATTGCACATGAGATGTCTTATTCAGCTTGCACTGATTACACAAATAATTTTGTCACCAGTTCTGACTGCGGAGGCCATTGAAGACTTGAGGAGCTGATTGCCAGCCACCATAAACTGTACATTGAATGCTATGGAAATGAAGCAATCTTTCCCAAAATGCACATGCTAATTCACATTGTTGACCAAGTGAGAAAACACGGCCCGGCACGTCACCACTGGACAATGCGAATGGGGGGCAAAAAATGCTTTGCCGAAATCAAAGAAAATTGTTAATTTCAAAAATGTACCTCTTTCTGTCAGTGATTTTATTCAGACCAACACATCTTATGTCCTTTGGAATGACGATGGCACGCCGAAAACGGGATATGCAGATAGCAAAATTCCACCTCTATGTGGCACACCTCTTGTACTTAGCCAGAAGTTTTGTGATGCAGGGTTGGCTCTTTCTGATGTGGGACAATGTGGCCTGTCATTGCAGAAAGCACTAGTTGAAAATGTTGTGATCTGGGTGAACGATGTTGTTGTCACTGGGCGTGTCAGTGAGCAGCCATACTTTTGTAAAGTTCGTGACATTGTGTGCTTTAAAGGCCAGGTTTTTTTTTGAACTCCAGACTCCTGACAACAACTTATGTTGCAAAAGTAAATGCCTTTGTAGGACGCATTACAGGACATGAGGCCATTTTGCCAACTCAAAGCTTGCTTCTCCCCTGGCCCGTGTTTACGTATGCAAAGGATGATACTATCTTATGCATTCCTCAGTGTATTTACACTGCATCACATGTTGAAGCTTAGTAAATAATTTGTGTAGCTAGCCAACAAGGAGAGAGAGAGGGAGAATGAAGCGTTTCTTCAATTGCAGCCTCTCTGCAGTGTGCTACTGGGCATTAGATTTGTTGCAGAGGTCACAAGGAATGGGCTTCCAGGTGCAACAACGGTTACATTGACTCGTGTTTTCAGTGCATGCAGTATTCTGGCAGTGGCGTAGCCAGGGGGTGGCACACCGGGCACGTGCCCCCCCCTCCCCCCGAAATATTTTTTTCGCCATGGCATACATAGCGAAAAATGGCCATTTCAAGGAGGTGCCCCCTCCAAAATCAAGGAGGTGCCCCCCCCCCCCCCCGAAAAAAAATTTCTGGCTACGCCCCTGTATTCTGGGGTACAGTGAGCCCAAGGCTTGTTGTAGGTCTGTTATTTCAACCATGTTAGACAATACTGGTTCACTCAGCCGCTTTTTTTAGAGTGTGTGGTCTTTTTGAAAGTGCCTGCTCACTGGCTGGGCAGCCCAAAGGTGGGAGGTGCGCGGTGGGCTATCCCAAGTATTATGTGCATGGTGGGTCATTTTTTCCAGTTCGCAGTGCAGGTTCTTCTGTGTAGGTAGACTGCCCATTTGAGTTTCACATGCACGCCTGTAGTAGTGTTGCATACTGTTGCATACTTGTGCTTTTCTTTTCATGCTAATGATGTATTTTGAGGCGTTGCATGTTGGAGGTTATTTTAATAATGAATGAATGCATCCATTTGCTGGACAGGAGGTTCCTGAATGTATATAAGCATGAAATAATGTTTGCACCTTCTTTTTTTCCCCCTCAATATTGCAATGGCTAGTTGTACATTGACTGTTGTGTAGTATACTGCAATATGTTACTCATATATTGATGTAGCATTGCATTGATGCAGTTGAGCAAATTTTCGTGTTTAGTTCGGCTAGTAGGTATGTACATTATCGAACTTTAAAGGGCCCGTCAACAGGCTCCTACTTTTTTTAACACCCCCCCAAACAAGCTCGCTAATTCGTACAGTAGACCGCGGCGGTCACGTTTCCCGAATATTACAGCGCTGCGCGCCGCGCAGACCCTCCAATTTCGAAAAACAATTCCCGCGCTGCTTTCCTACACCTGACCAATCCTCCTTGTACGCGCAGTGACGTAAAGTCGGCAATCGCCGACCTGACGTGGCACTGAGCTCGTCGATTGGTCGTTTGCCCTACGAAACGGCGCCTTGGCCCTGTGGTGATGCAGTTTCGGCCGCGCAGTACGCATTTTCATTTTCCTGTGCTGCCCTCTGCCGTTTTGTAGAGCCCGAGACTACCGGGAGAAGCTATTGCCAGAACGAAAGCCTCCGAGGTAAAGAGGCGTCTCGCTACTTTACCGCTAGGGAAAGGGTCGTCTCTTCGCATCGCGCTTCCTCCCTGCGCCGCTGACACGTGCTCATGTGGGGGAAGCCCTGCTCGGTCGTTGGCTGCGCGCCGATGACGTATCACTGACGTCGTGTCACGTTGCCGAAGTGGGCGGATTCACGATGACGGGCTACGCCTCCCCCTTTTTACGGCGGAGAAGGGTGGCGAGGCCGCGCGAAAATTTGAAACCAGTTGAAACGGATGTTCTAACCCCTGTAACTTCCTTATTATTGCGCGTATTCGCAAAATTCTTGCGGCAGCATGTTCACATAGCAAAAAGTGCACATATTTCTCTCTGTAACAATTTTTGGACCTCGGGGTTGTTGACTGGCCCTTTAAGGGAAAACAGTCCTAGAAATGGGGAGGCAAACTCCTGTGTCGTGGTGGTATAATTACCCCTGTTAATGCCACAATTAAAGCTGTTTATGTATGAATAGGCCTTGTGCTTAGGTGTTGATTTCTGTGTTGTTTGGCCCTGTAGTTGGTGTTGTAGTCTAGACACAGAGATTGGATCTGTGTAACTGTTGCTTTTAGTTGCATTAGTTGTGTGTAGTTGATCATGTTCAGTTAGTTGGTAATATATTCACTGCCCTGTTCATTTTTGGTCTGTGTGTTTGTGGGTTCATGTGCCAAGGCATTGATGGTATGTCAGTGATATGAGCCATTTGCCACATTGTAGGAGGAAATGTTATTTTACATGTTTTGTCTGAAGGTAATTCAACATATATAAACATCCTGTCACCTTACTGAGAGCATCTGGATTTAATTGTTTGGGATTTTGGGCAGACTAGTAATAAATGCAGCATCTGGAGTTGTTGCTGCACAATTGCAGCATTTCATAGAAATAAGACAGTGACTGACATCAAAGCCACAAAAACTACGGAGGTTTCTCTCTTTTTCTTTCAGTTTAAGAGAGACTAGAATTAATTAAAAGAAATTAACATCTGATACAATGCTGCAGCTTTGATCGTAACATAGTTCCTCCAAATTTAGCATGTGATACAGCAAAATCTTTCCTTCTGCCTCCAGTAGCCACCATGGTTCAGTTAGCTGAGAATTTGTTTGAATATTGAGATTCTGACACATGACCAGGAGCATTGCAAGGGCCATTTCTAATACCTTATATATGGCCAGTTAATGTCGTACTGTCCACAGTTTTTAATGTTTTTGTTACCCAAGTGAAATAGATATACGAATTCAACAGGAGTAGTTTCACCGGTGTAACTTGTTTGGTGACAGTCAATGGTGCTGAAGTTACTTATATTATTACTAAAGTATTTCAGCCACAGTGTTGCACTCAACATTCTCTATGTGTACTGATGTTTCTTTACAGTATTCTGGTTTTCAAGTTCCCACCAAGCCCTGTCGTAACCTAAGTAAAAAATTGCTTGTGGTTTTGTTATTAGCAACAAACAGTGCCAGAAAGGAGAGGGACGTGCAAGAAAGAACATTGGGACAGTCATGGGGCACCTTTTGATCATCCTAGTCTAAATCCTATTTTCTCATCCATACTGGCACTGTTTACTGCTGTTTTATATAACTGCTGTATTCCTGAACAGCTGCACTATATATATAT